>JAJEJO010052772.1:174704-217119 GCA_020662805.1 Glaucomys volans | reverse complement strand
TGAGTGAACATTAATTTCATGAATTTTAATTTCTATTTGTAAACTCTGGTGGTAAGCAGCCCCTGGCCTCTCAGGTTCATTTTTAAATTTTAATTTTAATTTTTTGAGATGTAACTTGTTCTCAATCTTCTCAGGGTTCTTATGAGTACTTATAGAGTATTAGTCTCATATTCTGAATATAAATGATGTTATAGGAAATGTAATCTACAAAACAAGCATAAGATCTGTGATGAGATGCAGATGAATATGGCCACTGCTGATTTGCATAGGATATTGTCAGTAGAGTGGGGAAAATGGGGTACAATTTAATTTATTTTTCCTCAGTATTTAGGATTCTAAAAGGAAAAATGTGAAATGTTGCAGTCAGAAGCAAAATGACTCAAAGAGATGCAATAAACTCAGAAAATACAGTTCGATTCCCTGAAACTTTATAAAAATTTGATAAGTGATTTTCCAACATTTCTTTTTTTGTCAGGGAGGGGAGCAATGCTCATGGAGGAAAAACTGAGACCAGAAATTTGCAACCTACGGTCTGTATATTCGAAATATATCAAGTTGATCTTTTCTATCTAAGGGTTCCACATCTGTGAAATCAACCATCCATGGATCAAAAGTGTTCAAAAAAATTAAAAATGCAGAAAGAAGTTCAAAAGGCTAATCTTGCACTTGCTACATACTAAACACTATGCTGAATCCCTGTGAATCAGGTGATGTGCAGGCACACCTTGCTGTAGCCTCCCGCCACTTCACAGACCCTCAGTCTCTCTCTAGCATCCATTGTTTAATCATTGCTCACCCCCGTCTCATTCATACACTAGGTAATAAGGCTTTGGTGGTCCTGTCTGTACTGAGCATGTACAGACTTTTTTCTTGGTCATTAATCCTTAAATACTACAGTATAACAGCTATTTAAATAGCATTTATATTGTAGTAGGTATTATAAGTAATCTAAAGATGATTTAAAATATATGAGGGGATTTAGGTTATTTGCAAAAACTATGCCACTTAAAGAAAAGATTTGAGAATTTGCAGGTTTGGATATCAACATTGGGGTTTAGGTACCAACCCCTTCAAATACCAAGGGATGACCATGCAAGTAAAATTGTGTCATTAATAATATGTTTTCTGAAGACATTTAAATTCTAGTAAAATATATGACAGAACTTTACTTTTTAATTTCATAACATAAATAATTAGTCATATTAATGATTATAAAAAATAAATGATTATTAAACATTTGTTCAATTATATTTCTTTTCTGTATAGTTTCAACTACTTGAAAAGAAGTCCCTACCCATTAGGTCATAAATAGAGATGGATTATCATTTGAATCATGTTCTTTATTAATGGCCCTGACACAACTGCTATCTGTCTATTGCAGGAACACATCTGGACTTTTTTTTTTTTTCCTTTTTCTCTTCTAACTATCCTCAATTATGCTAATGGAGTGATCTTATGATTCTCAGATCAGCCATTCTGCCATTTATTCTATAGAACAAAGTCCAAATTCCTTGACTTTGTGATGAACTAGTCAATCCCTACTCTCCACCTTCATCTCCAGGTCCTGGAAACCTCAGGTCTGTGAACAAGTTTTTTCAAACTCTGAGCCTTTGCTTATCTTTCTACCTGGGATGCTATTCTGCAAACCTGTGCTCATGGAGAATTGCTGATAGGTTAAAAGATTTTTTTTTAAAGTCATCTAATAGTGTATTAGAATTAGACATAAGCAAAGAAAAACCAGCCTTGCCAAATAAGCTGAACCCAAAGTACAAGGACAGTGAAAAAAAGTCAAGTCAGCTTAACCCCAACTGGCATTTACAAGATGAACAATATGGTTTGCAGTGCACTTGGAAGAAAACCAACCAGCTTAAGATAATTAAGTGCTACCATCAAGGAAGGTCTAGATGGGTGCCAAGTTAGGTTCTTTGGTACATCAAAATCCCTCCTTATCTTAAAATGGCCTAAAAATATGATGAACGTAAAGAAAGGTAGTTCTAATACTATTTGTGTTACAGTAATTCCATCTGAGGAAAAACTGAAACTTCAATTGCAAAAAGAGCAACTGAGATTGGGGTACATGCTTGTTTGCTTTTTAATTTTAGAATGTAAATCCAAGAATCATCTTGAGTACTGAGGATCTTTTTATTCTCCTTCTGGCTCTTGTAGAAATTGTACAGGCAGTAAACCACAGAGTCTTGCCTCTCTTCTTCAAAAGCAATCTATGGACCAGGAAGGAGAACCTTGGCACTTCTAGTATGAGCAGCAAGAATGATCCTCTTGGCACCCCCTTACCAGTGCAAGGAAGGTGGGTCCCTCCAGCAGGGCAAGTATGGTACAGTCACCTATTGCTACCTCCTCCTTTAGAGTCTACCTGAAGACCATTTCCTCTCTGAAACTTTCAAATTTGTCCTTAATTTCTCCAGATAGGTTTAATTGTGTTTACATCTGTCTGTAGCACTTTATTTAACCCACAGCACAATATTTTGCATTCTAGTTTTAAAAAATTATTTGAATTAATTAAGGTTGGGGGTACAGAGCTTTACCTTTTGTAGTCCCAATGCCTTAAATAGAATCTTCATTAGAATAATGCTATTTTAAATTAAATTGTCAAATTAAGCTATGAAGTCACAAATTTCTAAGTTACATTTAATCTACTTTATCAAGTTTACTTCAATGATTTCATGACGTCTACCTTTACACTTTATCCTGTAAGCAAAGATCTTCTTTCTCTGAACTTTCAGTAAATTTATTCTTAGTGTCTTATAGTTTAGAGCTTAATTATGTCTCACATATTCATTCTCACTTTCTTGGTAGATAATTGGATTCTTAAGATAGGAATAATGTTTTAGTCTAAGAAATGTCTAGCACAAAACTGACATCTGAGAAGTAGTCAAAAAGGATGGTTGATTGGAATATTTAGGTCAATATCCTAGTTTTCACCTAATATATTAATGTACAATACATTAATTTTAATAGTAATGATAACAACAAGAGATCTAGGCATCAAAGTCAGATGTAATGGAATTCTGAAGTGCTTTGTCTCCTGGCATCACAATGAAGAGCAACACTCTGAAATCAGGTTGACATTGATGTGAACCACATCTCTGTCCCTTGTTACCAATATAACCTTGAAGTTAATTTCTTTAAACTTTGTTTTTTAATTCAGGTATAAAATGAAGATAATAGAATTGACTACAACTCACATTGTTGTACCAATTATAGAGATTATTTACATATATATGTGTGTGTATGTGTATATATAATGCAATGCCTAGCATATAAGCACTGCATAGAAGATAGATTATTATTATAGCAATTTTTAAAAAAATAGTCCATCAACCTGGGGAAGTCTGAGCAGTCCTTAAGTTACTTGCAACATTTTTTCATTTAATCATGTGCTCTGGGACACAACTGCTAATGAATAAGGGGAGGCTAGTAGACATTCTTATTTTAAAAAATGACACAAGGGGTAACATCAAATACAGTAGTGATGTAAGAAATTCCAAAAATTCCTCTCCTCAAAAACAAAAAAACCTAGCAAAAAAATTTCTATCAACTTTTCAGAACTCTAGAAACTAACCCCAAACTTGTAGCAATCGAGGCAGAGCATATTCAAGCAAATGGTTAAATATCTTTAAAAAAAAAAAAAAGAACAAACTTTATTGCGTTTTAACTTACTCCAGCACTCGTCAGCTCAGAGGTAGTCTTGAAAATTATAACCCATGTTCCTCATACCTGTTATGAGAGAGCAGAAGGATATCATTTTCAAAGAATCATCCACAGTAGATGTGCCTGTTAACTTCCTGGAAGTCTTGCTCAAATGACTCATGTTTATTTTGGCTAACTCAGAACTTACCCAGCTACATTGACTATACTTTGGGCACTTACCAAAAACATTTACAGTTAAAATGCGGCTGCTACTTGAGGCAATGGATAGCAGTTAGGGCAAAGAACAGACTAAGAAACCTAGAAGGAAAAGCTGGGGAATGAGACACTCTAAGAAAAAAGGCTTTAAACAGCTCTGTCATCCACCTGGGGATGTAGTAGCCACATGCAAACCTGGGGTCCTTAATGTCCTTAAGGTCTCACCTCTGGCTAACAGACAGATGAAAGATAATGAAGAGTCACAGTAAATACTAAAGACATACTCTAAAACACACAGAGCCCCTTTGCAAACAACGAGAGATAGTTTTTATATCAAGTATTTAAGGAAATCTCTATCTGAGCATTAGTTGACCACAAAGCTAGATATAGATACTGAAGTGCGTATGCAAAGTAAAAAGCACAAAGTTTAAAAAAATAGTTCAAAACAATAAACAAACAAAAATAATGAGAGCACATAGCAACAACAAACCCCAAAGTAGGAAAAAATGGTTATCAGAATTTCACATTAAAATATTTAACATGTCCAGTTTTAAACAAAGTTTATGAGGCATGATAAGAAGCATGTTTTTCTGTGTACAGAAAGGCTATCAGTAAAAGCTGCACCTAAGAATGCTGACACAAAGTACTTACTACAGAAAGATTTAAAATCAGCTATTTAAAATATGTTCAAAGAGCTAAAGGACAAAAGAAAAGTTTAAGAATGGTGTCTCATAAGTAAAGAGATTGAAATTATAAAAAGAAACCAAAAAACTTTCTAGAAATAAAAAACATATTAGAGGGGATCTGAACAGGCAAAAGAATCAGTGAGCTTAAAAATAGGTTGAGGTTGTCTAGTATGAGAAAACCAAAAAATAAATAAAGAAAGAAAGGAAAAAAAGAAAGAAAGGAAGAAAGAAAGAAAGAAAGAAAGAAAGAAAGAAAGAAAGAAAGAAAGAAAGAGAAAGAAATAAAGAAAGAGAGTAAACAGAATCTAAGTGATTTGTGGAACTCCCATGAGACTTAACTAGATATGTACAATGTCCAAAAGCACAGCAGATAGAGAAGGGCAAAAAGAATATTTGAAAAACTAATATCCCAAAAGTAATTAGACATACGTATCTACACATCTAAGTAGGTCAACAAAGTCTGCATAGTATAAGCTCAAAGAGATACACACTCAGACTTTTAATAATCAAAATATTAAAAACCAAAAACAAAAAGAGAATCTTTAAAGTAGTGAGAGACTGTGATTCATCAAGAACAAAGGATCTTCAGTAAGAGTAACAGAAACCGTGAGCAAAGGCAACAGTGGGATGACATGTTCAAAATGCCCAAAGAAATTACTGGCAATGAAAAACTCCATATTCAGCAGACATATACTTCAAAATTAAGGAGAAATTAATGTATTCCCAAATAAACAAAATAAAAGCTGTCCTGGAAAAGGTTCTTGACTCAGGGGAAATGAAAGAACATGAGGCAATAACTTTAATTCATATAAATAAAGAACATCAGTAAAGATAAACATTTAGATAATATCAAAAGCATTATTAATTTCTTTGGTAAAACAATTATAAGCCTGTATAAACTTACAAATTAATAGGTACATAATGTCTAAAATGTAAGCTGTGACAAAAGTAGATCAGAGAGGAGGGGACGGATGGGACCAGAACTGTAGAAGATGTTCTATACTAGTGAAATTGATTTGATATTAATCTGACCTCTGAATCTAGATGCTGTGAATCAAGATGTATTTATAATCCCAAGATAATTGTAAATAACAAAAGCATAGTTAAAAAAGGTGGAATTATAAAGATACAGTACAAAGAATTTAGTACAGAAGGTGGCAAAACTGGCAGAAACAAGGAACAAAAAAGATATGAGACATATAAGAAACAATGGTAAAATGGCAAAAGTATATTATTTTTTATAAATGATTACTTTAAACATAAATGGATTAAACTATCCAATCAAAAGATAAGAGATTGACTGAATGGATTAATAAACCAAACGTGATCCAACAGAATGCCATTAGAGACATAATAATTTAAAAGGTATGAAAAAGCTTTATGTGAAAAGATAAAGATTTCATGCATAGAATCAATAAGCAAAAGGGAACTGGAGTGGTTATACTAGCATCAGAGAAAATAGACTTTAATTCAAAAATGGTTACAGGAGATAAAGGCCTCAATGATAATAGATCAATCTATTACATAATGATTATAAACAGAACCCTGAAATACATGGAGAAAACTTGACAGAATAGAAGGGAGAAACACAGCTAAAAATAATAGGTGGAGGCAATAAGAAATGGGAGCAGGAGCAGGTGCTGATCAAGACCTCAGAGGGCGAGTTCTCGGTCACCACGTGGTCCTCAGATGAAAAAAAAGATATAGACCATGAAATGATGGTTGAAGAACAGATCATTGAAGAGAACTTGCCTCCTGATTATTCAGAGTATATGTCAGGAAAGAGACTCCCTCCTGGCAGAATCCCTGGCAGTGATCTCTCAGATCCAAAATCACTGGCAGAATTTGCAAGAATGAAGCCAAGAAAAACTAAAGAAGATGATGCTCCAAGAACAATAGCTTGCCCTCATAAAGACTGCACAGAGATGTTCAGGGACAACTCTGCTATGAGAAAACATCTGCAACCCATGGCCCCAGAGTCCACGTCTGTGCAGAATGTGGCAGAGCTTTTGTTGAGAACTCAAAACTAAATCAACATCAACTGGTTCATACTGGAGAGAAGCCCTTTCAGTGCACATTCCAAGGCTTCAGGAAACGCTTTTCACTGAAGTTCAATTTGCACACACACATGTGAATCCATACCAGAAACAGGCCCTATGTGTGCTCCTTCCATGGTTGTAATTAGAAGTTTGCTCAGTCAACTAACCTGAAATCTCACATCTAAACACATGCTAAGGCCAGAAACAACCAGTGAAAAGAAGAGAGAGAAGACCATTCTTGACCATGGGAAGCATGTTCCAGGAATGTGATTGGAAATAAATATGCCTCTCCTTTGTATATTATTTCTAAGAAGAATTTTAAAAGTGAATCCTACACACCTAAAGGACATGTTTTGATGAAGTAGTAGAAATGTTTTAAAAAACTTTAATTAGAGATGATATTGCTAAGATACTCTATCTTGCTCTGTAATCTCATTTAAAAACCATGGTGTGTTTGTAAAGTGTGGTCCCAGCAAGAGGACAATTCATGAACTTCACATCAAAAGACAATTCTTTCTACAACAGTGCTAAAAATAGGACCTCTTCTCATATTCTTATAAATATGAAGCTCACCTGTTGCCTAAAATTTTTTACTTTTGTATTTTGCAAGTGTGCATATTATACCTTTTGGGGATATGCTTAGTAATGCTATGTGTGATTTTTCTGGAGGTTAATAATGTTGCATATTTCAAAAGTATTTTCCTGTACCAAAAAAAGTTATTAGGTTTTGTTTGCTATCTTAATTTTGGTTGTATTCTTTGATGTTAACACATTTTTCTATAATTGTATTGTACAGCTGTATTGAATCATGTAGAATCAAATATTAGATGTGATTTAATAGTGTTAATCCATTTAATCTCATTTTAGTCACTTTTTTCCCCAAAGGAATACTGCTACATGCTGATGGTCAGTGTAATTTCTTTGCTTGTTCAGTTACAGAAAGTGGTGCTCAGTTGTAGAATGCATTGTTCCTTTTAACATGTGATGTGTACATCCCATGTAACAGAAAGGGCAATGATAAAATAGCAACACTAAAGAAAGAATATGGCAGAAAAAAAGAGAAGAAAATAATAACAGATGGAGAAAGCGATATCTTGCTTTCAATAATAAATAAAGTAGACCAGAGAGGCAATAGAGGATGAAACACCACTATAATTCAAGTATTAGATGAGCTATGTTCAGGAGTGTGTCATGGTGCTGTTGGCCATGACTTCAATATTAAAGAATCAACAATATTTATTAAAAGTATTTCCTTAAGTAGAAACTCATATAAAGCACAGTTATATATTGGTTGTAGTTGAAAGTAATTATTTTCATTTATTTCATGCACATGAAATATTTAAAATTTGAAATCCTGCAATCCAATCACTTTTCTCTCTCCCTCCCCAGTACAATTGATATTGTGACATTTTATTTTATTTTCTTTTATTTATTTTTATTTTTATTTTTTTGGTACTGGGGATTGAACCCAGAGGCACTCCACCACGGAGACACATCCCCAGCCCTATTTTGTATTTTTATTTAGAGACAGGGTCTCACTGAGTTGCTCAGGGCCTCGCTAAGTTGCTGAGGCTGGCTTTGAACTCGTGATCCTCCTGCCTCAGCTTCCCAAGTGCTGGGATTACAGGCATGTGCCACCACGCCCGGCTTGTGACATTTTAGTTTTGTAATTTAATACACATATTAATTTGTCAAAAATAATTCATATATGACATGTAATTTTTAATTATTTTGACTAATTTACATAAATTAGCTTTGCTATTTAATATTATATTTCTTGAGATTTAATTATTGACAAAAGTCTTCTTTGACCAAAATTTTTGTTAGACTCTTCCAAATTCTCTGCTTGATATATCCAATCCTGGGCTTCATTCTCTAGTCTTGTGGAATCCATTGTGAGCAAGAATCCTAAGTCAGTTCAGTGAAAATCTCCCATTCTATTGTCTGATCACCTTCCACAACTGGTCACCTTGACCTGCCTCAGCAATAATTCTGTCCAGTCATTCTATCAAGAATGCCCCTTAAACTAATGTTTCCACTTAGTAACTTCCTATCCACTGCCCACTACCTTACTCCTTGGCTATATATCTCCACCTGTCTGTGTGGGAGTTGGAATTGAACTCAGTGCTCTCCCCAAATCAAAACTTCATTTCAATGCTGAGGGTCTCACTAAGTTGTTCAAGATGGCCTTCAACTTGTGATCTCCTGCCTCAGGCTTAGCCTCCAGAGTCATTGGGATTACAGGTGTGTACCAACATGCCTAGCAAGTGCTAGGTTTTAAAATTCATTGCAATATGGCATCTGAAACCACATTAATAAACTTTTCATACTGTTTTATAAAAATCTAATGGTATATTTGCATATTGAATTGATCTACTTACCCATGGCATGATTTTCTAATACCATGTGTTGGTCATTTTTAGGAAAATAATGTTTCAACATATTTGCTGACTTTCCAGATGATGACAGGTTTCATTTATATGATACTTAAAAATCACTTTTGTTAATATCATAATAGTATCATTAGAAAGGGCTTTAAATATTAGGAAATTATTAGGCTCAAAATTCCTAATTCAAACTTTCCAAAATTATAATTTTTGCTTAGAAGCTTGAATTTTATTATTGGCACAAATATTATCAATTGTTTTCCCTGAAATGACAAAATCACTTTCTTTGTTTTTCAGTAAGTGTCTGACAGATACTCTGCTGAACAAGGTTAGTTTGTCTGTCGGTTATTCTATCAAGTAAAAATGATCTTCCATAAATAAACACAGCTAATACAGCTCATAAGCCAATCACTGAAGTGTCCTTTGCTCTACAGTTTACAACAGAAATACTTCATGCTTAATTACAGTTTTACCACATGGAATATTAAAAAGTTGTGCACTCAAGAATCAAGATTTAAGAAATAGAATGCTTTTCACTGATTTTTCAAGGACATTCTTAAGTAAAACTGACTTTTAATTATTTCAGCTGCAAGTGGCTGGCAGTAAAGAATACCGTGACAATACACTCTGTGCTTCTGCATTGATTTATGTTAAGGTACCAGCAGTTTTATCTTCCATTACTCTTACCCCATCAGGACTAATGCCAACACAGAGAGGGGACAAATGGGCTTTTCATTTTATAAAAGTAGTTTTAGAGAGGACAAGATGGTGGAGTAGAACTAGGCAGCAATCCTTGACTCTTCCACAACCTGGAAAGGGAGCAATGAGAGAACATCTAACTAGAAAGGTAGGTGAAAGGTAAATTGTCTAAAGCTCATTATTGGAGGGCTTAAGAGTTGAAGGGACATGGAATTTGGTTAACAGAGCAGAAAATAAGGACAGAATTCCTTGAGCCTGAACCATGACCAGGGAGGGGCTGGGGGGAGGGGCACCAAAGAAAGGAGAGGAAAAGGAAAAGCTCATAAGTTTACTTTTTTTTTTTTTTGGTATCAGGGATGGAAACCAGGGGTACTCAACCACTGAGTCAGGTCTCCAACCCTTTTTAATATTTTTTAATTTAAAGACAGGGTCTCACTAAGTTCCTTAAGGACTCGATAAGTTGCTGAGGCTGGCTTTGAACTTGGATCCTCCTGCCTTAGCCTCTGGAGCTGCTGGGATTACAGATGTGCATCACTGCACTGGGCTAAAAGCTTCCTTCCTTAGCAACAGTTGAAAAGAAAATCAGACCAAGTTAAAATGGGACAGGCACAGAAGAGACAGTGAAGGAGATGACACAGTACAGCCCAAATTGTGGACTGAAAGCTGTACCCACAGGAGAGTGATTTCGTAGAATCCACGCTAGCCAGACACCCTGGAAGAAATTAAATCAGTACAACTACCTACAGATAGTATTTTCAATAATCTAGAAGGAACTTTTAGAGGGATCACTACCAGCGAAGGCTATTGAACCCCTCCTCCTCACCACAAATAAGGGAATTAGGATGGAGCTGACCCAAGAGCATTTCACACTTGGGGAGTGCTAACTCCAACCCAGGACTTTCCACAGTCTCCACAGGAGCTTCAGTGAAAATGGGCCAACTGACACTCTGCCCTCATCAAGGTGACAGGTCAAACCCAGGAGATCTGCAGCAGCCGGGGTGGAGGATTCTGTGCCACAGACTGTCCACAGATAGCCGGCACCCATAGGCCCCACAGCTGCAGGCAGTTATCAAACTCCATGGCACTGTCAAGAAGCACCTATGGAGTGAAGTGGGAGCACAGTGTTCTACAGCAGCCAGCAACAGCCCTGAGCTCTGAATCCTGCTCACCCACACCCAACAGAAACCGCCAGCAGACACAGCACCCTCTAAGCACACAGATTCAGGGCCCTGGGTTGATGATCAAGCACTAGCTGGTGAGAAAACCATAGCAACCAGGGAAGTAGCTCCTGTGCCCCAGCATCTCTAGTAGGATCCACAGCTGTGAGTCCTAGATTTGCCAGTTAACTCAGTTCTCATACAACACATGGACCCAAAGAAGGTGATTCCTGAGGATAATCCCAGCAACTAGTAGAGAACCATACACATATACAATGGCAGTACACCCCACAAAGAGGCTTACAGAGGAGACACCAGCCACCACCCAGTGTGCCCAGAAATGACCACAGTTACCTGTGATCTGTGCACCCCAGAGGGAGCAGAAACCCTATACCCCTCCCATACACAGGTTGCCCAGTGCCACATCAGACTACAATGCCTCTACCACTGCCACAACCTGCCACAAAATACACACTGGGTAACCTTCAGTGAATTTGTCAGCACTGGATACACACAGCATTTCTTCAGTAGGGCATACAAGACTGAATTCCCTAACAGGAGGTAACCTGGCTGCTCAGTCACAGACAACAGGGAACTATCTCCTCTGACCCAATAGAAAACTAGTAGACACACCATAGATTGAAGAGGGCCTCCTAGAACTGTATCAGAGGTGAGGTAGTATGATCACTACCTCCACACTCAGAGAAACTTAGAGGTAAAGCAGAGAAGTGGTGGGCACCTTCTAGAGGTCCCAAATCCCAGTGAATCCAAATCAGGAAGACTTAATAAGAAATCTCCCCACCTGAGCATGGATTATCATAAATATATCTAATGTAAATTTTGATCTTACAGATATTTTTTTTTAAATTGAATTGGTAGGTATTCCCCTGTTACTCAATACTGCAACCCTCAACCCATTTTGTTGTATTTATTTTAATGTTTTAAAGCATTAAATGGAATAATTCTGTCTTTATTTTCCTAGTTCATGTTTGCATTTATTCCTCTTAATTTCTTTTTTCTCTCTTGCACTTCTTTTTCCTGCCTAAAATTTGTCCTTTTTCTTCTTTGTAACTGTATTTGTATTACTCTTTTCTTTCTTTTTTACCTTTGCCAAGGTTTTCTTTTTTGCCCTGAACCCCTACACAGTGTAATTTTACTTTCTTTAATAACTAATTTCTCAACCTATTCTAGAACATTACTACAAATTTATACTCAGATGAGAGAAACTGTGGAGAACATCAACAAGTTTTTCCCCCTTATGGTTTATTTGCTTATAAGTTTTCTCAAAATGATTGCAATTAATAGGGTTTAGTATCTTCTTCCAAAGTGGTTTTGATACTGGGAACAATAGAGGACACACACTATGTGGAAATATCAATACCTGAGTATTTGCCCAGCCTGGGCATAAGAGGAAGAAGCTCACTAAATAGCCCCTTGCATAAATGTAGAAGAGATAATCATCACAGAAGAGGGGCAGACATACAAATAACATGAAAATGCAAGGTAACAAATCATCTCTAATAGCCCACAGCACATTAATAACCTATACCATTGACATTACAGTGGAGGAAATCTCAGAGAAAGAATTTAGAAAGTTCATAGTTAAAATGTTCAGTGAACTAGAAGACAATGTGAGGAATTAGCTAAGAGAGAAAATGCAGGAAATGAAAGATCATTTCAATAAAGAAATAGAGATTTAAAAAAGAATCAAACAAATCCTAGAAATAAAAGACTTAATAAATCAAACTAAAATCAAACTAAAAATTCAGTTGAAAGCATCACCAGTAGATTAGACTACAAAGAAATTAGATTCTTAGGAAGACTATATAATCTTGAAAATAACATTAATAAAAAAAAGGTCATATATGCAAAAAATCTGGGATAACATTGAGATCAAATATAAGAATAATTGGCATAGATGAAGGCACCAAAATGAAAATTAAAGGAATGAACAACTTTTTCAATGAAGTAATAGCAGAAAAATTTCCAAACTTCAGGAAAGAGGTGTAAATTCAAATATAAACAGCATTTAGAACCTCAAATAGGCAAGATTAAAAGAGATCTTTTCTGAGTCACATTATAATTGAAAGGATTTATATACAGAAAAAGAGAGAATTTTAAAAGCTGGAAGAAAAAAACATGATGTCACATTTAAAGGTAAGTCAATTAGAATTTCCACTGACTTCTCAACCCAGTCAATAAAGGTTGGGTTGGAATAATATATATATATATAATAATATAATATGTATATATATAAGATATATATAATATATATATATGTCAAGATAATGGGACCCACTGAGATTACTATATACAGCAAAAATACCTTTAAAGTCAAAGATAAAATAAAAACCTTCCATGATAACCAGAAACTAAATGAATTCATAACTATTAAGCCAGCACTAAAAAATATACTCAATGAAATATTCAATGCTGAAGAAATATAAAATAAGTATCACAACCAGTGTAGCAATGAATCTTACTATAAGGATAGTCAATTACAGGAGAATCAAGTCTAAATTAACCATTGTAAATAAATCAAAATGGCATGAAACTAAAACATCATCTCTATAATAACACTGAAGGTAGTTGAGATCATTTGGTCTAAACTCTTCAATCAAAAGAGATAGATTAGCAGAATGAATTAAAAAACAAGACCCAATCATATCTTCTATATAAGAGACTCACCTTACAGGCAAAGACATCCACAGACAGAAAGTGAAAGAATGGAAAAAGATCATGGAAATGGATATTGAAGCAAGTAGGAGTACCTATTGTCATATCTTGTGAAGTAGACTTTGAGCAAAAATTAATCAGAAAAGAAAATGAAGGTTACTTCATATGGGTTAAAGGAATCACCAATAAGTAGATGTACTGATTGTTAATATATGTCCTAAAACTTGGTGTTATGACATAGATAAAACAAATCCTACTCAATATAAAGAATCAAATAGGCACAATGGAATAATATTGTGTGATTTAAACACACCTCCCTCACTAATAGGTGGGTCATCCAGACATAAACTAAGACTCTCCAGAATTAAATAATAATAATAACAATAATAATAATAATAGGTGGACCTAGCAGCCTTCTATAGAATATTTCATTCATCAAAACTGCATTCACTTTCTTCTCAACAATATATGGAACCTTTTCTATAATATGTGCTATTTTAGAGTACAAAGCAAAACTTACCAAGTACAAAAAAATAGAGATAATGCCTTGCATTGTATCAGATCATATTGGAATGAGATTAGAAATCAATAAAGAGGTAAAAGGCAGAAATCATTTTAATACCTGGATATGAAATAATATACATTAGAATGAGTAATGGATTATAGAAGAAATCAGGGGAGAAATAAAAAAATTCTTAGAAACAAAGGAGAACAGAGATACAGCATACCAAAGTCTCTGGCAGAGGGTCAAGACAGTTCTAAGAGGAAAGTTCACAGCATCGAATGCCTATATTAAAAAAAAAAAGAAGAAAAATCTTCCTATAAAAGGAAGAACAAATTAATTCCAAAATCAGTGGGTGACAAGGGATAATTAAGATCAGAGCCAAATTAATATAATTGAGAATAAAAATTACAATAAAAAAGATTAAGGAAACAAAAAATTGATTCTTTGAAAAGATAAAAAGATTGATAAATTCTTAGCCAAACTAATCAAAAGAGAAAGAAAACCGAAATCAACAAGATTAGAGATGAGAAAAAGGAGATATCACCAAAGACACTTCTGAAATTCAGAGGATCTTTAGAAAGTATTTGGAAAATTCATACTTCAAAGAAGTGTAAAATATAAAAGATATAGACAAATTTCTAGTATTAGGATCTATTCAAATTGAATCGTGATGAAATAGAAAACCTAAGTCTACCAATATCAAGTGATGAGATTGAAGCAGCAATTAAAAGCCTTCCAACAAAGAAAATCCCAGGACCAAATGATTCTCAGCTGAGTTCCACCGGACTTTTTTTTGGGTGGTGGGGGGGTGGGATCAGGGATTGAACTCAGGGGCACCTGGCCATCAAGACCCATCCCAAGCCCTATTTTGTATTTTATTTGGAAACAGAGTCTTGCTGAATTGCTTAGTACCTTGCTTTTGCTGAGGCTGGCTTTGAACTCTCTATCATCCTCCTTCTTCAGCCTCCTGAGCTGCTGGGATTACAGGTGTCAGTAACAGCGACTGGCTCTACCAGACTTTTAAAGAAGAACTTATGCCAATCCTCTTCAAGTTATTCCATGAAATACAAAGGAAGAGAACACTTCCAAATTCAGTCTATGAAACCAGTATCACCCTGATACCATAAACAAAGACACATCAAGAAAAGAAAATTACAAAGTAATAACTCTGATAAACATGAATGAAAATATATTTAATAAAATTTTGGCAAGTCACATTCAAAAACACATTTAGAGGATAGGACACATGATCAAGTTGATTTCATCTCAGGACCACTAGTTTAGTTCAACACGTGCGAATCAATGAATGTAATTTCCCAAATAAATAGAACTAAGGACAAAAATCATACAATCATCTCAATAGATGAAAAGCAAATCCTTTGACAATATCCAGTACCCATTCATGCTAACACACTGTAGAAATTAGTTACAGAAGGAATGTATTTTCAACATTATGAAAGCTATGTATGGCAAATTCAAGGCCAACATCATATTTAACAGTAAAAACCTGAAAGCATTCCCTCCAAATCCAGGAACAAAAAAAGGATGTCTACTCTCATCACTCCTATTCAACATAGTTCTTGAAACTCAACTAGAGCGATTAGGCAAGAGAAGAAAATTAAAGGGATAAAAATAGGAAATAAAGAATAAGTCAAATTATCTCTGCTGAATACACAATCCTATATTTAGAAGATATAAAGACTCTACCACAAGCCTTCTACTAATGTTTTTTCCTACACAAGCACCTTGTTGTAACAATTATACAGTAACTAACATTGAAAGTTGGTAATAAAGTGAAACTTGAACTAATAATTAGATATATTCACTTTACAGTTAATTGAACCACAATAAACCTTTCTTCTACTATGGATAATTTGTAGTATCCTTTGTCTTACCATTACAAATAAAGTAGCAATAATCTTCCTTGGATACTTCTCCTTTAATATGTAGATGAGAGATTTTATTTTTAATTTCTTTAAGGTTATATACCTAGAAGAGGAATTATATGTCAAAGGTTATGCATACATCTGAGTTACTAAAGAAGGCCAGAGAGTTCTTTGATGTATATCCATACCAGTAATCGAGGAGAGTTCCAGTTTGTCTACAAGGTAGCCCACAAAAAGGACACAATTTTCCTGTAGAATAATATAAAACAATATGTAAGGTGGTCATAGTTTATGTATTCTTATTAACTAATTAGGTTGAGCATCTTTTCATGTATTTGATTTTCTACTCAAATATATTTCCTGTTTATATTTTTATTCAGTTATCTTAGGACTTGTAGGAACTCTTTATTATCAAATATACTAATTCTTTTTTGGTTATCTAGATTACATCTCTTTCCCCCAACAGTTCTTCTTCTTTTTTTTGCTGAGGTTTCTTTTGTAGAGAATTTTCTATTTTTTTAAATTTGTTCTTATTAGTTACACATGATGGTAGAATGCATTTTGACACAACATACATAAATGGAGTATAACTTCTTATTCTTCTGGTTATACATGATGCAGAGTTACACAGGTTATGTAATCATATATGCACATAGGGTAATAATGTCCAATTTATTTACCATTCCTACCCCCATACCCTCTCCTGTTCTTTCACTCCCTTCTGTCTAATACAAAGTCCTTCTATTCTTCCCACCCCCCTTATTATGAATTAGCATCTGCATATCAGAGAAAACATTCAGCCTCTGGTTCTTTGAGATTTATTTATTTTGTTTAGCATGATAGAGAATTTTCTAATTTGAAGGTAAGCAAACATATGTGTTATTTTTCTTTAAGCTGTTAGGGACTTACTAAAAAAATTTTCTATTTCAATATTGTAAAAACGTAATTTTCTCCCTTAAAATTATCTTCATTTTCCCAACAGTTCTCTGACCCATATGTGATTAACTTTTATAAAGTAGTTGATAAAGATTCAATTTCAGTTTGTACTTTTACTTTGATTACTGATTTTTTCAGCATTGATTACTGAATTTTAGAATATTACTATCATACATCAAGACCTTCTATATGTGTGAAACTGCTTTGTTCAATTCTATTCCAAGAATATTTGTCATTCGGAGCTGGGATTGTGGCTCAGTGGTATAGTGCTTGTCCTCCATGTGTGGGGCACTGGGTTCGATCCTCAGCACCACATAAATAAGTAAAATAAAGGTCCAATTAAAAAAAAAAGAATATTTGTCATTCTCTAAATCAATGCCACATTCTTTGTGTTGATTTTTGTGCAACATAAGAGAGAGGTTTGATTTCATTTTGTTACAGATGAATTTCCAGTTCTCCCAGCACCATTTGTTGAATAGGCTACAAAGAAAAGTCTCCAATGCATATTTTTGGCACTTTTGTCTAGTGTGACATAGCTGTATTTAATGGGTCTTTCTCTGTGCCTCCTATTCTGTACCATTGGTCTACATCTCTATTTGGTGACAATACCATGCCGTTTTTGTTACTATTGCTCTGTAGTATAATTTAAGGTCTGGTATTGTGATGCCTTCTGCTTCACTCTTCTTAGTAAGGATAGTCTTGTTTATTCTGAGTCTCTTATTTTTCCAAATGAATTTCATGATTTCTTTTTCTGTTTCTATGAAGAGTGTCATTGGGATTTTAAAGGAACTGCATTGAATCTGTGTAACACTTTTGGTAGGCATATTGTCTTAGTTTCCTAACAATCTTTGTATTTTTTCTGTGAAACTTTTCATTCTTGTTTTTTTTTTTTGATTACTATATGTCCTTGGAATTAGCATTCAAATTTTATAATTAGCTTGTCAAGTCCCATAAAATAACTTATTAGTAATTGGAGTTGGACTGAAACCTGTAGTAAATTTGTAAATAACTATTATGTGTCCAGTCCATGACTTTTAACCCACGAATATGGTATAGTGTTCCATATTTTCTAGTTGATGCTAACATTTTCCCAGTAGAGATGTTCTTACATTTTGTTAGATTTATTCTAAGGCACTTCACATTTTTATGCCATTGTAAATAGTTTATATTTTAAATTTAAATTTTTTGTCTCTTAATGATATATAGGAACTTAGTTGATTCTTTTGTATAGCAATTTTATATCTTGCTTTTTATTGATCATATTATTTCTGCATATTCTTGTTTTCACTATGAGGACACACATATTTTCTATAATATTTATATTTGCTTCTTACCTTTGTGTAGCTGCAAGTAACTCCACTACAAACTTGACCACAATCAAGCATCTTGCCTATTGCTTATTTAAAATAAATGTTTCTCAATTTTATCATTAAATATACTTGCTATGCTTTTGATATTCTTCCTCAGATTAAAATAATCTCATTTCATTTCTACTTTCCTAAGGTTTATTTTTAAAATACAGTGAATGAAAATGGAATTTTATCAACTACCTTTCTACATCTATGCAATCAGACAACTTGTCTCCTTTATTCTTCTCATGTGGTGAATTACATTAATAATTCTCAAGGTATATCAATTTGGTAATGAAGCATTTTTTTAAATACATGACCTATAGTTCTTACCTCTATATTCATAAGTAAGAATGTCTTATAATTTTCTTTTTTTCATGTATTCTAATTTGCTCTCTAGTTTTGCTATCTCTCTTTATAAACTAAACTGGGGAGTATTTTTTTTCTTTTGTTTTTTTTTTGTGTGTGTGTGAGAGAGAGACGGTTTCAATCATTTTGGAATTCTTACTTCCTGAAATATTTGGTAAAAAAATCTAATAATAATTGGGGGTGGAGGGATGGACATATTTTAAAAGACTGATTTAATTTGCCTAATTATTCTGAGCTTATTCATATTTTCTGTTTTCTTTCAGCCTCTTGACAAATGAAGCTTAAGTTAGATAATGGTCCATTTCATCTCATTTTATGTGTGCATTAGTGTAAAGTTGTTAATAATATTCATTATCTACAGTTATATCCCATTATTATCCCCAATAGCATATCTTCACATTCTATTTTCTTATACCTTGTACTAATTCCCTTTTCTAACGTTTTTATTAGAGCTCTCTGGTTATACATAGTAGTTGGGTTCATCCCAAGAAACTCATACATGCCTGGAAATCAGTTTCAGTTCACCATTCCCCCTTTCCCTCCCATTCTCCTCCTTCCCCTTTTTCTTCCTCCAATAGACTTCCTTTCACTCATCTGTTCGTTTGTATTTCATTGGTTAACTTTTTAAATTGAATACTTATTATTCCCAATATTAATATACCAATATTATTTCAACTTTCTTCTTTCCAAATGCACCCTGTCATGGCTGTGATCTTTTGTCTAAGCCCCACTTTACCTGTGTCCCCCAAGTTTTGCTGTGTAATAGTTAGTTGGTATCAATAATTAAGTGTTAAATAACCAGCATTAAATATTTTTTAGTTTCTAGAATAATTTATTTTGACCAATTATTGCCTAAAGTACAATTTTAAGTTTCCAAATCCTTCCACTTTTCTCTTCTGTTGTTGATATGTATTTATAACCATTATATAACATCTCCCTTATTCTAATAACATTTTCTCTTTTATATTATGGATTCCCTCTTATTAATTTAGCCATATACCAGCCTTTGTCTTTTGTTAATTACTGGCCTGGAACATATTCTTTGTCCTTTAACTTTCACAATTTCTATGTTCTTATGCTTTATTGTGTCTCTTGTGGACAACATGTAGCATTTTTTTTCTCTATCTATGGTGCTTATTCAACTTGAGAATATATGCATTTAAACTATTGAATTAAAAGACATTGAACATTAAATTGGTATCTTTAGATTCATTTCTATTGTTTTAGTGCATTCTTGGTAACATGTTTTCTATGCATTTCCTCATTTACAACCTGGCTTTCAGTAATTTTTATCTTATATTTTATTATTTCATGCTAGTATTTGGGGTAGCTTACAGGCTATTCAAGATATGTCTATTTTTTAGAAATAGCCTTAGGCACATCAGCATATATTTGTCTTCAGATTTACTGAAGTTAGTCAATATTCTTAAATTTTACATGCCTTCATGTAAAAAACCTTCAAGATTTTCTTTATCCACTCTGTTCTTATATGGTATCTGCCTGATATTCTTGTTGCATCTTGATTAATATCCTTCAAATGAGACAATGTTCTTTTATATAGTTAAAATTATTTAGACTTGTTAATTTCTATCATTTAAAATAGACTTTTTGTTTTGAAACTCAATTCTTTGCATATTTAATTATCTTTGAAATAGGTATTTTTAATTCCTTTCTCAAATATGTGGTTAATAATTGTGTTTGTCTGAATATGATTCAGTTTGACCTGTTTTTCCTTGAAAACATAGAATATAGATATAGAATTTGGATTATATGCTATTTTCCCTTACAATTTTTGTGGTATAATTATTTATCTTCTGGGTTCTTATTTGGTTGAAGTTTGACGGTCTGGTTTTTGGCTAACTGTTGTTTGAGGGGATTTCTTTTTCTTATGTTACATTTAAGATTTTCTGAAAGTGTGTTTACAGAATGGATTGAGTCTAGGAACACATTTCCTTTTATTACACTCAAAAATAGTTGTGCTATTTAAATATACTTTTCATAACTATTTTCGTCTCTGGAAAATCATCCACTATTCCTTTTCCCCTATTTTCTCTGTTTTGTCTGCTAAGAAGTTCCATTAACATATTTTCTCTAGGTATCTCTCACACCTTAGTCTTTCTTTAATTTTTTGTCTTGTCTCTCCTTCAGTCTCTGCCTGCTGAGTAATTTCCTAAGAGTTATATTCCTTTTAACAAATTAATTGTGCTTAATCTGCTCTTTAAACTTTCATTGATGTCTTATTCCATAAATTATGATTTTTTAAAATTTCTAAATACAATCTGTCTATACTTCATCTATAGAGTCCTGGTGATATTCTGTTTTTTTTTAATACTCTTTTCATAACATTAATTCTTTTACATGTATTTACTTCATTGTCTCTATTATGCTATGGTTTTAGGAATCAAATCTTGCTATTTGTTACAATTAGTATCCTTTGCTTAAGGTGAATTGCTTTCCCTTATTTATTGTGATACTGGATAGTGAGCTCACTTTTACCTACCTTGCGCCTTGCGTCAAGTAAGAGCCCAGGTGGATTAGGGTGTAGCCTTTCAGAGAAATTTTTCATTTAATTTTTCCAGGTGGCCCCTGGCACTTGCAAGCCTGAGACACTTTGGCAGGTGAGATTCTTAGAATGTGAATTCCACAGTAAGACCTTTAACTCAAAACCATATAATGGTTATAAAATCTTATGGGAGATTTCCATATCACCTTACAAAAAACCTTCTTTTGACTAACTTTCTCAATGTCTTTGTGAGTCAGCAATGAGTAGATTCATAGCTCCCTCTTTTTTTTTTTTCTCTGCTGAATTCTACCAAAACTTTTTTTTTATTGGTTCTTTTTAATTATACATGACAGTAGAATCCATTTTGATATAATTATACAGCAGGGAATATATCTTTCTTTCACAATGTAGATTCACACGATTCATATAATCTTACATATACATAGGGTAATACTGTCTATCTCAGTCTACTATCTTTCTTTCCCCCACCCATTCCCATCCCATTTTCCTCTACACCATCTATACTTCCTCCATTCTTTTCTGGTTCCCCCTGGCACTTGCCCCCCATTATGTATCGTCATCCAGTTATCAGAGAAAACATTTGGCCATTGGTGTTTTGGGGCTTGGCTTATTTCACTTAGCATGATATTCTCCAACTCCACCCATTTATCAGCAAATGCCATACTTTTATTCTTCTTTATGGCTAATATTCCATTGTCTATATATACCACAGTTTCTTTATCCATTCAACAATTGAAGGGCATCTAGGGTGGTTCCACAATCTAGCTATTGTGAATTGAGCAGCTATGAACATAGATGGGGTTGGATCACTATACTTTGCTGATTTTAAGTCCTTTGGGTATAAACCAAGGAGTGGGTTAGATGGGTCAAATGGCGGGTTCATTCCAAGTTTTTTGAGGACTCTCCATACTGCTTTCCGGAGTGGCTGCACCAATTTGCAACTCCACCAGCAATGTGAGTGTGCCTTTTTCCCCACATCCACGCCAACACTTATTACTGCTTGTGTTCCTGATAATAGCCATTCTAATTGGAGTTAAATGATATCTTAGGATGGTTTTAATTTGCATTTCTCTAATTATTAGAGATGATGAGGACTTTTTCATATATTTGTTAATCACCCGTATATCATCTTCTATGAAGTGTCTGCCCAGTTCCTTAGCCCATTTATTGATTGGGCTCTTTGTATTGTATTTTTGTATGTATTTTTGGTGTAACGTTTTTTAAGTTCTTTATAAATTGTGGAGATCAGTGCTCTGTCTGAAGTGTGTGTGGAAATGATTTTTTCCACTCTGTAGGTTCTCTTTTCACATTATTGATTGTTTCTTTTGCTGAGAAAAAGCTTTTTAGTTTGAATCTGTCCCATTTATTGATTCTTCCTTTTATTTCATAGCTCTTTCTTTCTCCTAAAAGTACATTCATTCAAAGACCCCAGATCAATATGTTATACATTTTAAATTATCCATCTTTCCAGAACAAGTCCTCATCTTTTTTCTTGTTTTTCATGTTAAAAAAAATCTTCAGAAATCATATCATCCTGCTTTACTTCATTGCTTCTAGGTAATGGCTACTATGCTTCTAAATAATGACTACTAACCTCAACTTTTATTTCATTTTTTTTTGTCCCTGGAGATATTCATGTTTGGGAGTTTGATTATACATTTTAGAAAACGTTTGCTATTTTTATCTGCAATATGTAATTGTTTTATAATAGTGACTTTTCACATTATCTAGTATTACATTTAGATAGATGAAAATGTTGATATTTGCTGGTGGGGTTGCAAATTGGTGCAACCACTCTGGAAAACAGTATGGAGATTCCTTTGAAAATTTGGAATGGAGCTGTCATTTGACCCAGTTATCCCACTCCTCGGCCTATACCCAAAGGACTTAAAATCAGCATACTACAATGATGCAGCCACATCGATGTTCATAGCAGCCCAATTCACTATAGCTAGATTGTGGAACCAACCCAGATGCCCTTCAGTAGATGAATGGATAAAGAAACTGTGGTATATATGCACAATGGAATATTATTCACCCGTAAAGAATAATAAAATTATGACATTTGCTGGTAAATGGATGGAATTGGAGAAGATCATGTTAAGCGAAATAAGCCAATCCAAAAAAAACCAAAGGCTGAATGATTTCACTTATAAGTGGTTGATGACACATATTGGGGGTGGGGGGAGGCATGGGAAGAATGAAGAAGGGATGGATTGTATAGGGGGAAAAGGAGGGGTGGGGAGGGGAAGGGGAAGGAAAAATAATAGAATGAGACAAACATCTATACCCTATGTATATGTATAAATATGCAAATTGTATGATTCTACTTTGTGTACAACCAGAAAAATGATAGTTGTACTCCAGTTGTGTACAATGAACTAAAATAAAAAATTTAATTTAAAAAATGTTGTTATTTTTAGTCAATGTTTAATTAGATTAATCATATATGTAAATGTTCCCCAAATTCATTGCTTTTTTGCATTCATTTATTTTCAAATTATTCTTTTCTGTAAAGTATATTCATTACTTTAGGACCTTTTGGGAACTTCAGGAAATCTATTCTTTTAGTTGTAAAAAAAAAAATGGTCATTATTTTGCCTTCACTCTTAATGGCAGTTTAGTTGCACATTTAATTTTCCGTTGACAGTTTATTTTTCTTCAGTACTTCAAAACATTACTTCATTGTTTTCTGGCATCCATTGTTGTTAATAAATGTCTGCTGTCACTGTGATTGTCATTTTATTATATAACTGTAAAAGAAAAATTAAGATATAAAACTGCATGCATAGTGAAATTCCAAGTTTCTAAAAATATATTTGTGATCAAATTTGAGATCAAAATCCTAAATTCTGATAATAAGAGTTCAGAGAGCAAGAGATACCTATTATTTGAATTCATTCTATTTCCAGATTTTAGATATTTACAATATCAAATAAATATATGTTAAGGGCCTTCAAAAGACTTAATCAAATAATTTTACTTTCAAGACATTTTACTTTTACTTTGTGAGACATCTAGTTATAAAGGTATTTATTGCCAGATTCCATGTGGAAGAATGAAAGCAATCTACAAGTTCGAAATATTTTTAGAATAATGTTCAGTCTTTAAACTTATTCTTTTGAAGAATTACTAATTATACATAACGTTTCACTTTACATCGTTAAAATGTTATTACATGTACCAAGCAATATATTGTATTATTTGTAGTTTAGAATATAGTTGTTGATCATATAATTAAATTGTGGCCAGAGGAAAGCAGTTTCTCTAAAATTATCTTTCCTTTCACCTAAATGAATGCAAGCTAGTCTAGTGCTTTGATAGTGTTTCTACCCAGGCTAGAAGAGGTGCATGGCCATTTTGAGCCCCTTTATTCAAATGAGGTAATGAACATGACACCCTCACTTGGACTATGCCATCCTGTGGAATTTCGTCTTTACTCTTTCAGTTACATTATTTACTCTTTCATTACATCTATCTTTAATTACTTATCCTCTCTGTGAATTCAGATTCTTGTCTACTTCACTAAGACTGACTACCTCTACTTGGCTTTACTTTTCCTTAGATTACTGGTTCTTCTCCTCAAATTACCTAAGGTAATCCTCCCACCCTACCTCCACTGACCCTGGGATAAGAGGTCCGTCTAGAGCATCCTGGTCATTTCCCATACCCATTTACATCCTTTCACATCTGTCTTTTGGCTTCTATCATTATAGGATGGCATATTATGCATGAAACCATGTTATCAACCAATTTTTAAACTAAATGCTTTAACAATTAAACAAAAGAGAAAATTGATTCATGTTTCTATATTTTATAAAAGTTACAATATCTTAAATTTTGAACGTGCTTTATCTGTGGTAAAATATATAAATGGGGTGAAAGATTTCATTTCTGTTAACATTATGAAACTTCTCGTTTCTCTTTTTGCCAAGGTGAACTGATGTAATCCAGGATTTTGTTCTTTTCAAGAGAAGATGAGCAACTTTATAAGAAACCTCAAGAAAAAGGGGGAGAAAAACCTTCTTGTATAACAAGTACAGTTTAAATAACTGATATTTTTACATGAGGATTTGGCTCAATATAAGGAAAAAGATTTTACAGCCCCAAATAGCAATCTTAAATCCTTCAAACTGATGTGGATGCTTTTGAATATTAGGGATTCTATATGATTTCTTTTTAAAACTAGGCAGAATAGAATTCTTATATCTCATTTTAAAAGTATTAAACTCTCCTGAGAGAATACCAAACAATGATACCCAAACGGTATATAAATCTGAATGTTCTCAGTCTCCCATTCAAAACTGTATATTATTTTGATACCAATGGAAAGATTAGAGATGCAATATCTGGATTCCTGTTTGGCTTTTGAATTAGTTGTTATGTATTCTTTATCTTTCAAGGTGTTTCTGTAGAAAGGGATTTTAATGTTTAACTTGACTTCTTTGTGGCATTACCGTGAGAGGGACAATCAGATAATACATGTAACAATGCATGGTAAGCTTCCAAACACTGTTGATCCATGATTAATTTCCAGATTGGACACCCTTGCTTATGAAATCTTATGTAACAAAAATATATTCTCTCCATGTGAACTATTTTTATTTGACCAATAAAGTTTTAATGCACCTGGCTTGATTATTTAAACATTGACTTTCTTACTTTAACTATTTGCTTCCTTTTTGTGGGTCAAGGGGCTTTTCCTGGAGCCTTCACTTTTCTGCTTCCCAAGTACTAAGTTAACTTGTCATCATGACAATAATAGTTAACCTCTACTATGTGCTATGTGTGCTTCAGGCACTGGGCTGAGCACCTCTATCACATTATTTATTTAACTTTCAAAACCAACCTAGGAGATTGATATTATAAATTCTCATTTTTATTGAAAGGAAATTAAGAGTCAGGGCAGTTCATTCATTCATTTAGCAAATTTGCATTGGTTTCTAAATATATTCCAAGCATTGAGCTCAATGAGGGAGAAAGAGCAGTAAACAAGGTAAAAAAAAATCCTTTCACCTATTGGATTCATGATATGGTTAGGGAAAGAGAAAACAAAGAAATGAGTCTATCTCACTGTGTAATAAGTATTCTACAACACAATGATGCTGGCAATTTTTGAAAGAAGTTGAAAACCTTTCTGAAGTCCTGTGGGATTAAACCTGAATGTTAAGAGCCAGCCATGTGAGGAAGGTCAGCAGAGAATACATTGGGCTGAAAAGCAGTAGGTAGGAAGGCCCTGAAATGGGAATAAGGATCGTGATGAAGGAGTGATGAGAATGATGGAGCGATGTGGACAGAGTTAAGAAATGTCTTGGAGTTGGAATTAAAAGATAGGGATGAGGGAATGAGGTGAATCAAGGGTATTTTGTTGGTTCATTTAGAATAAAAAAGGAACAAGGTTGTTGGACATTAAGGATGATGGAGAGGCTGGGTAGTTTGGGAAAAAAAATACAAAATTCCTTTTTACTTAGAAGCATTTTTCATTGAGGTAAAGGTTGTACTAATAAAATTTACCCTACCAGCCATTTTCTTACTGTACACGTCAGTAACAGTGTGTCCATTCACATTGTTGTGTAGCCATCACCACAGCCGTCTCCAGAATGTGTTCATTTCCCACACTAAAAAGCAGTGCCCACTAACCTGGAACCTCCTATTACTCCCTCCCTCCCACATCTGCAGCTGCCATTCTCCTTCCTGTCTCTGTAGATGTGGCTACTTTAGGTACCTCATGTCAGTGGAAAATTACAGTAGATTTCTTTTTCTGACTCGTGTTTTTTGGTTAGCATAATGTCTTCAAGCTTCATGCATGTTGTAGCTTTTGCCAAAATGTCCTTCCTTTTTTTCTTTTACTTTTTAAAAATAGATTTCTTTTTTAAAGATCAAAGTTAGAGCAATGTTGAACAGCAAGTTCAGAGAATTTCCATATATTCTCATCCCTCACACATGCTCACACAGCCTACTATCCATCCTCCCACCAGAGTGGTACATTTGTTACAACTGGTGAACCTCGGAGTTAGGATGCACCTTTAAACTTGGTAATATCAGGAGGCTATGGCAGAGAAGGCAGTGGATATATGAGATAGGTGAGTTGTGACATGTAGCTTAAAAATCAGAGATATAATATTCAAAGTTAAGGTCTGCATGAAATTAACCAGGGAGTGTGTAAAGGAAAGAAGAGGATCTAGAGTAAATTTTTTTAAAAATTCCGCAATTCTGTAGTACTCTGTATTTAAAAGGGCAGCAGAGACCAAAAAGACAGAAAAAAAAAAACAACCAACAACAACAACACTCAAAAAACAAAAAACACCAGAGTAGAAAGGCTAGATTTAGTAGAGAAGAAAAGCAAGGAAGTCACAAAATATTAGGAAAACCAAGAGAAGAAAACTCCAAGAAAGGTGTCATCAAACGTAGAAGATGCCAACTAGAGGTTGGTCAAGAACAGATTGGAAGGGAAGTACCACTGGACTTGGTAAAATGGACATTAAAAATGAGTCAGACAAGATGAAACCCAATGAGATAAAAGGATGGATGATCGATTTGCCGCAAGGTGCATAGCTAGGACATGTAAGAATCTAAATTCCAACCTAGTAAGGTGTCTGTCTCCTCAGTGGGTGCATTTAAGCTGTTCCCAGAATAACGACTAGAGATGGCGTGTCACTGAATGGTGAACATACTGGATGTTCAGTATGCAACGCTCTTTGAAAATCAGTACCTCGCTACAATGCATAGGTCATTTCTCTACACATAATACTATTTTGAACAACCAGAACATGAACCATCTCTCCTCCTAGGCCCAGTGTTGGCTATGTTCTCCTCTGACAACTGCAATTCTGTTTGTCATCCAGAAAGAAGTTCCTCGGTTGACCTGTTAGTTTTGTTGAATCCAATGTTTCTTTCTGAGTTGTGAGTTGCAGTGAGCATTCTCTTTCAGAATTTCATTAAGGTTTCTATAGATTCCCCTTATTTTTCTTTTTTATTCCACCAGTTGTGCTGGAGAGTTTCAGTTGGATCTCAGCTCCACGTTTACCCTTTCTACCACCTGACCTGAAAGTTTGCAAACTACATTTCCCAGACTCCTTTGCCAGTAAGCTTCCTGCAATGTCTTTCCAATGGGAGATAATGTGAGAGATTGGAATTAGGAGGAGGAAAGCTACTATTTTCTTTTTTTGTCAGCACTTGTAAGAGAGGCAGAGGCAAAGATTGGCAGCCTTAGAAGGCAGTGAGTTCCAGCAGAATGTATGGGGTCATCATCCTTTTCAGTGTCGGGATGTGTGCATTGCTGGGACGCAACTCAGAGAGAAACCAGATTCCTTGCTTTGTATAATAGCCCTGTTCTCTCTTGCTCCTCAGTCTCATTTTCTCCCTTTTGTTTTCCAGCCCTTCTAACAACTTTATAGTCGATTCTCTGTATTAAATTTCTCTCTACTGAAAATATCTGTGTTAGTTTTAGTATTCCTTGCACACACTGACTTACACTCCAATATAACAACATAATAGAACACTAAATTTTAAAATAACAAAATTCACATACTTGCTCAAACACCAATAAATACAACAGTTTCATTTTCTTAGGTTTCCTTCCTTGTCCATGAGACTGAATACATTTTAGATGTTCAACTTTTTAATAGTTTTAAAACTTTAGACTCATTTCAAAGATCAGCATATTACTTGGTGGTTACTTTCCCAGCAATACAAATGCCTCAAAATCTAGATTGTTATTATTTGAACTTCTTTTTCTCTGATACCAGAAGCATAATCTACATTGCAAAAGCGGTGAAGAAAATGATTGATTCATGTCTATTTGTGGAGACTATCTCAATTTCTATACTACACTTAAGAAGTAGCATTCATTCAGTATTATCACCACTATGTGGACTCACCCTCACTAGTCACATAAATTAAGGAACGTAAAATAGCAAATATTAATTTTGCTTCTTTTAGGTTTAAGTTATAATTACATGTGGATATTAGGTTTATTTTTTATTATCTCAGTGACTTGAGAAATCTACATGCTGTCTCATCCTCAATTTCCTAACTATAAAATGGGAATAATAATGCCTGATAACAGATTTGTTTAGAGGGTTATAGAAGATGTCTGTGCCTGGTGCTAATATAGCTAATAATCTCATATTTCCTCAGTTCTGAATTGAAGTTTTATTAAAATTTTTTTAGGGATATAAGGTGGTATGAAGAAATGTAAATGTACACATAAAATGCAAAAGGAATAATTTAAATATTTAAATATGAAAAAACTGGTTGTGGAGGAAGGCAAGGTATTTATCATTCACCTTTCTAGAAGCAAATGTCTAATTTAATCACATTGCGTACTTTGTCTCTCCTTTTGTGGAGGATAAACAATACTAGAGGTCAAAAATTAATCTGGGCATGGTTGCACACACCTCTAAACGCAGCTACTTGGGTAGTTGAGGCAGGAGGATCATGAACTTGATGCCAACCATGGCCATCTTCGAAGTAAAGTCTATTGGGTTCCAGTTAGAGAACAGGAAAAGGAGGGAAAAATAATAGCATTTTGATTCTTTTCTTTCTCTAGATCAACCCCATCCAACCAAATATAGTCCAACCATATATAGTTATTAAATATGTGCAAAGTAGCCTGCCTGATATATTTGCACTAGTTAAATTTCAAATGCTCAATGACAACATGTAGCCAGTGCCTATCTTACTGAGCAATGGACATATAGAACATTAATAATCATCATAATAAGTTCTATTGTACAGTGCTATGCTAGAAAATTCACCTAAATTTAAAAAAAAAAAAAAACAGAGAAAAATAAGAAAAGCTGAAACAAGGTCAACATAGTTGAGCAAATAGTTCTTACAGCCCACAAGGGAAAGTGACAATTAAATTTATTAGGTGAAGATTAAAAGATATTTTGAAATACCTAGATTGCATTATTTATTGCAAATCGCTTGGGCAACATCAACACACAGCTTCAGATGTTTTTACCATGGAATTTCAGATGTTGCTACCAAGTGTATAACACACTACTGTGTACTGTCATAAGTCAGCTAAAACACTTGTAAACATATGTCATGTCAGTCATTAAGAGGAAGGCTATAATTACACTTTTAAATGTGGTAAAGCATTTTGAAAGTAGTGTATAATTTTCTAGAGCAGGAACCTTTGTGAACATATCTTTCTCTGAGTGTTTGTACAGCCTGACATCTTCAGGTTTGTTCAAATCAAGGGCCCCACTGTGAACAAGCCAGCTGCAGACAATAGAAACAATTTGTTCTTTAGGTGCCATTTCGTTGAGAGAACCAAATAGAAGGAGCAGCATACGCACAGGATCACAGATGGACAGAGAATCAAACCAGGAGAGGTTACTACCAAATTAGACCAAAGAGCTGAAAACTCCCTTAGTTCTGCAAATGTTAAGGGAACAAATTTTTAACTATTGCTCATAACCAAGATGAAACAATAGCAAATGTGTCTTTCATTCTGCAAAAGCTGATGGCTTTGCATTTTTAATGTATAGTCTATCTCATCACTCATCTCATGATTTAGCTTCTACATTTTGAATTTCTGGGTTTATTTTCTCCCTCCACTACTTGAACGCAAGGTCTCTGAGGACATCTTTCTTTACTCTTTTGTTTTCTCCCAATCCCCTGCACCAGAGCACCTAAACATCATAAGGCACAATCAGAAGGAGTACTCTTCACATTGCACTCACACTCCATGTCTGTCTTGGCATATAATATGTGCATAATAAACATTTTAACAAATAAATCAATATAAGCAAGCTAAATTTATTCCTTTCATCCACCAAATTATCAACATAAGGATTTAAACTTTTAATCTGTGTAAATTTCATGACAGCTAGCATACTGCATGTACTTTGTATTCAATAAAAATTTGCTGAATTAAATAGAGAAGCAGGGTGAAGTTTTACAGAAATCTCTCAAAAAATAGAAACATTGAATTTTTCTCAAATGTATCTCTTTCATGATGAGATATGAGATGCTGTTGGCAATGAGGAACAAATGCTGCTCAGTGTTATTTTTGTTCACATAGTTATTTATTCAGAGAAGAAAATTCTGTTTTTTTTTAAATTTGGTTAATTGAAATACAAGCCTATGCTGACCAAATACAGATAAATACTGATTATTTTGGTTTTCTTTTTTATTTATTCAGTATTAAAAATTACTAAGTGCCAGTGTTAATTTGGGCATTGGTAAAATAATAAAATTCTCCACCTCTGCATGCAACTATCACAACATTGAATGGTACCCACTATGTTAGGGGTGTGCACACAGAGTGGGGAATCCTTGAACACCCTTTAGGGCAATCAGCAGACAAATCTTTTTCTTGCACTTTCCTGTCTGATTTTATTTTAGTTGCTTTCCTTGTAAACTTTACATTATTGGAGTTGTTTTCTCTTTGTTATATTCATTTGTCCAATTGGAATGCCCTCATCGTTTAATAAGAAAATTTGACTCATTCATGTTATGGTGAGAACCATAAAGAAATCTTATCCACGTCTGCTCACCTTTCCTCTTTCCATATTCACCTTGACCACACCACTTAAAATTGTGCACTCTGCCTCCCTTCTTCCCCTTGCTGTTAAAATGTCCCCATCCTGTTTTGTTTTTATTTTCCACAGAATTTATACTCCTTTAGAGTTGTTAGATGAATATTGGAATGTCTACATTCTTTCTTATACTACTACTGCTTGCAATTTTATTTTATTCTTTCAATTCCTTCATTCATTTCCATTGATACTAAAAGAATGATTTTACTTGTTTTCCCAGCTCACAACTTTATTCTGTCATTTTATCAAGGTCTTAATTTCATTTATCTCCTTGAACTCTAAAAGATAGTTTGTTTGTTTTTTTTTATAAAGTCAGGTCCTAGCTCATGAAGAGTCTTCTCATATTCTCCCGAGGACACTAATCGTACTTCGTCGAAATGATCTTTTAGATTACATTTTTACTTCTGTTTCCCTAAAGTTTTGCTTCTCTTCCTGGTATTTCCATTCAATACTATTGGTTTTCCTAAAATGTTTGGGATTCTCAAGCACATACTCCCCTTCTCATTTAATACTCTTGGTGTGCATATATTAATAAGAATGGCATATGACGCTATTTCTTTTATCACTAGGGCACAACCATTGAATCCCATGCTCCTATTGAACCATGACTCTGCTAATGCTTTTTAAAGTCAGTAAATTATAATAACATTTTGGGAAGGAAATTTGGAAAATGAAAATCAATTGTTATCATGTTTAAAATGAGCCCATAAGTATAACAAGATTAATTACTATGATTCAATAATATGAACTTACATTAATTTTCTGTTATGTGAAACTTTATGTGGAAAATATCAATTGCTAAAAAATTTCAGAAAAGGATTTATTGTGTAAGTCCTAGAAAAGTATACATTTTGATCATTTGAAGTAGAGTGAACAAGTAAAATAATTACCAAACACATACCAGAAAATTAGATATCTTAAAATGGAGATCAAATGGGAAGTGAGAATAGCCAGAATCACGGAATGTTTTGCTTCATGGATGCAAGGCATGAAATGAGCTAAGAACTCAGTGATACTTTTGCCAAAAAGTATTAAGTTTTCAATCAAGGGCACACTGCACTATCTCCTAAATTTGAACAATGTTTTCTAAAAGCATTTTGCCCAGAAACCTATGGATTTTTAATTCGCTGGTTTTACTGCTCAGGTTTCAGCTCACCCTTAAGGAGTTTATGCTTTATAAGCAACTCCTAGAAGTGTGTTTTATTGTCTAGAGTGGTCAAGTTTTTCCCCAATGATGCTGGGGACATGTTCATGGATATATCACTTTTCTTTGGATGTGCAAAAGAGTGGATGATAATGGGACCTTTTGTAGAGAAAAGCAACTGGATTGTTATTCTTTAAACAAAGAGGACTATCTCCTGGCATCCCTTCCTTGATTTCCCTTCCATTGTAGTTATTGTTTGGGTTCAAGGTCTTGTCACTGCTACCTCATTGATAATTCCCCCATTTGCTTAGAATCTTCTATACTAATCTGTTTTTATCACATCAATCTGCGCTTATCGACCTCCTCCTTTGTGCTTGTGTAGTGCCTACAAAATGAAAAACAAAACACCTTGGCATAATACCAACGCTCATGCCCAAATTTCTGCTCCCTAGAATATACCTCTGTGATATCAGAGCTCACATTCACCTTTTCCTTCTAGGTCAGCTACAGTCTATTTCTTCCTAGTTCTTTTTGGAACAATTTATTGGTGTAACAATCTAGTAAGAGCATTATCTATAGATAGCAATATCTATGGATAGTTTGCCCACAATTTTAAGCCTCACTGCAGTTTGGATGAGTGTCCTCAGAGTTCATACACTAAGACCTAAGTCTCCAGGATGGGGCTATTGGAAGATGTTGGAATTTTGAGAGCTGGGGGCCTACAGGGAGGAACTTAGGTCATTGGGGGTGTGCCCTACTAGGGGATGGACAGACCCAGTCAGTCTTCTAGTAGCTCTCTGCTTCCTGGATCATGATATAAGGAGTTTGGCTCTGCCACACACTCTTGCCCTGATCTGTTACCCTTACCAGAGGCCAAAATAAATGCCGTCACTCAACTTTGGACTAAAACCTCCAGAAGTGTGAGTCAAACTAAACCTTTTTTTTTCTTTATAAGTTAATTGCTTCAGAGTGTGTTGTAGTGATGCAAAATTGGCTAATACAAGCCTATAACTTCTTCCCTAATCATACAGACAATTGCAATTGATCTAACATTCAAACATAAAACTGATGAAGAGTTTGCAATAGTGTCTAGAGTATAACAGGTGTTTATTAACAAAATAATAATAAATAATTATATTTTGCATTTATTTTCCACCTTTCTTCCCTTTATAGTTGTGTGTTTTTAAGGGCAGTTACCATCTCTAACTCATCTTTGAAGGGCTATTTACAATTGTCCTTAATAAAATGCCTGGTTCAGGTATGAGGTATCTCCCAAAATTTCATGTGTGAGACAATGCAAGAATTTTCAGAGGTGAAATGATGAGATTATGAGAAGTGTGACCTAATCAGTGAATTAGTATACTATATAGAGCAAGTAGGCAGTAACTGTCAGCAGGAAGGTTGTAACTAGAGGAGGTAGGCACTGAGCATGTGCCTTTGGGGTTTATATTTTGTCCCTGATGAGCAGAGGGCTCTCTCAGCTTCCTTGTTACCATGTTCTGAGTTGTTTTCTCCCACCATGCCCTTCTGCCATGATTCTTTGCCACTTCTCAGGCCCAGAACTATGGAGTCAGCCAACTGTAGACTGAAACTCTGAAGTCATGAAACAAAATAAACTTTTCCTCCTCTTTAAGTTTTTCTCATCAGGCATTTTGGTCACAGTGACAAAAAGCTGACCAAAGCATTAAATAACATAGTGACATTTGCTATTCATTGGCAACTGTTTATAGATCGTTTAGGGATATAAGTGGGGAAATATTTACAAGAGAGCTCTCTGTTCATCAAATCCATAGAAAGATATGACACTGCTTTTGCCAAATAAGATTGCCCTCTGACACCAGTGTAAAACATTGAATGGGTCATAATAACCTCTTCCCACCCCTTGGCCTATCAGTTATTCATATCTTACATCATTCATCTTCTGATTTCCTTAGTATCAACTGTGTTCTCTTCCTGTTTCTCCTCTCATTCCTTGATACCACTCACCACCCCCAACACACAGAATGGCCTTGGTTCTTTCCAATTAGGACTTTGGAGAACAGCTCAAATTTTGCCACCTCTTATATGATTTCAACACTCTATACCCTTTCAACATTCCCCAGTGTTTGCTTTCCCAACTCTGCTTCCTCCAGAGATTCTCAGTCAGTTTCTTTGGACCTGAGGTGGAATCCAGGGAACTGATGAACTTAATGAAGCCTTCCCTTTTATATCTTTCAAGAAGGGATATACTGGCTTTGTTTATTTCCTAGAAATATAAGGGGAAACAAATGTACCAACGTGTACGACAATGTATAAATTCTTAATCCAGAGTTAAACAAAACTATGGAATTATTTTAATAAAAATCATGATACTAAATATATTGCTTGATAACATATCTCCCTGAGCACTTAACAATACAGGTTATTGTTAGCAAGACAGAATTCACAAAGAATACAATTTTTACTTTGCAATGAAATCTGTGTAGACCACCTGTATTACTATGCCTAGGCTTAAAGACTGGCATTAGGGCAAGGCACTAATGACAATTACAGAAACTGAGCAAAAAAGGTCCTTTCCTAGCTAGGTTAATATAGAAAGCTTAAACATCTGACAGAATTATTTAACTCTATGTGAAAATCCCTCTTACTGGGTCACCATTACCCAAAGAAGGGCCTGCTGAAAATAAGAAATTCACAGCTATCCTGCTGACACGGAGAGAAAGAACACTTCAAAGTAAACCTTGAAGAAATGATTGTTAAATCAGTAGAGTTGAGGCTTGACCCAATAATAGATTTTGAAAGGGTGTTTGGTATCTCTGTGGTAAGTCAGACTGTCCAACAGACAAGGCTCCCCACCTGACTACAACCAGGCTGGAGGCGCCTTAATAGTGATATTGATTGACTATAAACAAAGACAGGCGAAAGCAACCAGGATAGCAGAGAAAAATGTATTTTGGGAAAAAGGTTATTATCCTCCTTTGGGATGACTAATACCACAGCCATAGAAATTCATTTTACAACAAATATTTTTTGAGATCCTACAATGTGCCAGGCACTGGATAAAAGACACATTTTCCAACTCTCAAGATATTTGCAGGCTGCTTTATGTGTTTTAGGGAGGTCGGTGGAAGGAGGGAAGAATCCATGGCCTCTACACAAAAATCAAACCTGCCACTTTAGCATTATCAGTAACCCACACTCTGTTGAATTGCACTGAAAAAAGAACTAGACCACACAGAATGGCTCTCATTTTGATTCTGTCACAAAATAGCTGGATGACTTAGAGCACTCACTTCACTTCTTTGAGCCTTAATTTCTTGTTGGCCACATACGGGGCATCGTGAAGGCAATGAAGTAGGAGAGGGAGAGAATAATCAGGGTTACTTCCATGTTTGCTTCCAGTTCTTCCAATTATCAAATTTAAATTTGGTTGGGAATCAATAAGCAACACAATATTAGAATGTGACCTCTAGAGAATTTGTGAACTTAATCTTGGCAAAAACCAATTTGTGTCAGACCTGTTTGTAGTTACTCAGGCCAGGCTGGGGTCTGTCTGGCAACAGTGAAACTTTTCTTATCACCCACTTACCCTCATTTCAGAGTTCCTATCTCTAATATAAGCAGAAGTTTTTATAAATAATAAGAAAACAGTCCAGCAGCAGTTAGGGGGTAAAGTTGCAGCTATATGAAACCCCTTTGACTTTGTTCTCCCTTCAATTAAATTGGTTATTTTGGAGTCATCCCATGTGAACTCACTCTACTTAATGATAACTAAATATCAGCCTTTCTTTTGAATTCTTGTTTTTGAGATATCTTCTGTCTAATATGTGATAGCTAGAACTTTCCCCAAGCAGTCTACATTATGGACGTCATCAAAGTGAGAAAATGAAAATGAAAACCTACTATCTTAAAGAGGTGGCCATATCCATGACAAACACTTGAAAATTTGCTGTCACTCACCAATTAAAGCCTCTAGTGTAAGGCAGGCAGTTCTAGAACTGAAATGATGTGGGGCAGACAATTTGCTCTTGCAATCTAATGCATGAGAGAAGCAGTATACATGTGCAAATACAGCACAAAAGTAACTTCAGGTACGGGCTGTTACAATTCACAGCTCCAACCTTTCTGTGGTTGCAGCAACCACTCCATGCAAGCTGCAAAAAGCTTCCGACAGGTGCAGCATGGTGGTGCCTCACTTTGGATCTGTCCTATGGACCTCTTCATGCCTACCCTAGAGCTTCTCAGCTTGGATGCCTGAAGGAACCCACCAGGCACTCATTCATAGAATTGCCACCCTTGAACAATGAACAATGAAAACCTGGGTTGGGGAAGATAAATGACTTTCCTAGTGTATTTCCAGAGGGAAGTTCTAGGATGGATCTAATTAAGCACCTTGTTAGGTTCCACTAAATGAAAATACACTCTTGTATTTATTTACCTTCCTTACTTCATTCTCCTGTCCCTCACTCCTGTTCCTGAGATCATTACAAAGTAGAATACCCTCATGGAAACTTTTGTCTGAAGGTCTGCTTTATGGTGAGACCCAGGCTACTGTACCATACTGAATCCTTTGCTTCTGTAGCTTTATCTATTGATGTACTCTTTATAGCACAGTGAAATATACTAAGGGGTGGTGCACTGTGTGGAAAGATAACTGGAGAAAGAGAAATCAGAGTTGTTCTGTAATTGTGAAATTTCTATGAAATCAGGTGTTTTACATTAAAATTCATAGGAATTTTGCCTCCTTCTTCACAGTTATTTCCTTGTATGTTTTAATATACAAATATTAACTTTGTAATAGTTTCACAATGACCGAAGATTAACGGCAGCTTGCTGTTTCTGGTATTGCTGCCATCTAAATCATGCTTCATAGCATTTGTTTTGTGGGGTTTTTTTGTTTGTTTGTTTTTGTTTTTTTGGTACCAGTACTGGGATTGAACTCGGGGGCAATTAACCACTGAGCCACATTCCTAGCGCTTTTTTTTGTATGTATTTAAAGACAGGGTCTCATTGAGTTACTTAGTGCCTCCCTAAGTTGCTGAGGCTGGCTTTGAACTCTCAATACTCCTCCCTCAGACTTCTGAGCCATTTGGGATTATAGGCATGGACTACAACATCCAGCTACTTCATAGCATTTCACTAGGCATATTGGGTCAAGTCATTCATTTATCTTAAAACTTTTGAAGGGATTGATTATTTGATGAAGTTTTGATGAAGTTCAAACTCCTCTACATGATTTACAAGGTCCTGCATAGTTTGGCTCATCTCTGTAGCCATTTGCTCTCCTGGATGTTGGAACTTCATCAAAACTTTAGCAAATAATCAATCCCTTCAAAAGTTCTCCTGCCTCTTGTGCTTGCTCATTCTGTTGAATTAGTCCATAATCTTCAGCCAATTACTCTTGAACCTGCCCTTCTACAAGTTTTTCAGCACTCAGCTGCCTCCCAGGGAAGTGATTCTTTGCCTTTTTTGGGGGGTTAGATGCTTGCCCATGTGCCCCCACTATTCCTTAATCTTCCTTTAATAGAACATGATTCACCCTCTTGTTCTTGCCTGTTGGCCTAGTTCTTCCATGAACATAGACATCGTATAACAGGTCACTCCATCAGTACCTCTTGTCCAGTGCTTCTCACAGGTAAAGACTATAAAATCAGGGTTCCTTGAGTCGCTGAGCTCAAATACTGTTCCTAACATCTGCTAGCTTCCTATTCTTATAAGCACTTTTAGTCTTAGATTTCTCAACTGAATAATTTGGAAAATAATAATATCCTGATTATAGAATGATTAAGAATAAACAATTCCTGAGAGGAAGATAGTGGATTAAAGGAAAGCAGTAACTCCCCATCAGTTTATCAGCACAGGACATAAACAGCAGGAAGGTAGCGCCTCAGTGAGGTGGGTGACTAAGGGGATTCTCTCAAACTCAACATTGGATAGTAAAAGAATCATAAAGACACAGGAATTTGGAAACTTTGAACATAAAAATAAGAAATGATACATTAGAGATGCACCAGCTTGGCTGGCATTGGTGTTGGCATAGACAGCCTCCCTGCCAGCAGAGATGAGGAGAGGCACAGGCAGAGAAAGAAAGTGTGGCAAATAAAATTGACTTGGAGTAATTGGTGGAAAAGAGAGGGAGACTGAACTTAACTGATCCAGACATGGTGGGGAAGTTGTTAAGTGAAAAGTGACCAAAATCACTCAGCCCACAGGCGGAGCCTAGCAAGAACCAGAGTCTCTGGAGTGCTGGAGACCTTTCTGAAGTGCCTGTTTGTCAGTGAACAGAGGCTGGAGATCAGTAACTCATAAAGGAAGCTGTCAACCTGATCCAGCAGTCACATACAGAAGAGTGTGCCTGGACCAGCATGACTGAAACAGGCACAGAGAGAATTCTGCCTAAGGTGAGCCAGGCTTGGTATACTGAGGAGAGAGAGCTCCCCTTGTTGCTGGCTTCCCATACAGACAACTTGGAAGATGTCAGTAACTGGACAGACAGGAGCTCCCGAACTCCGGGACTGGTAGTGGGTAATTCACATCCATTCCAGTGAATATGTGAAACTTGTGGAGGTTTAGACTCCTCATTCTAAACTGGAATTTGGGGGCAGCCCCTGAGACCCAGATGACCAGCAAAGATTGGCATCTACCCAGAAAAAGGTATATACATCAAATTTTAAATACTCACTGACAGAGTTCCAAAGGTCAGTCAAGGCTAAAACCCACCTACTGGATCTTCCAGTTTGGAACTGGGCACCAGCCCCACTATGAAAGCACATCATTTATCTGCAGTTCCCAGTTCATCCACCCTGTGCTGTGAGACAGGAAGCTGACAGCTACTACAACCAGTGCTGGCTCCTGACCACAATGACTAGCAGCTTGGTGAGTAACATGGAGAAGTGGGACTCAACAACCCCACCCTGATCCAAGGTCCACAGAACCCCCAAATAAACAAATAAATAAATAAACACAAATAAAGGCCCAATAGCATAAGCAATGGACACTCATTCTTGTCAGCAATTTTGCCCACCATGGTGTAAACAAGTCCTTTATGTCTCATTAAGAATTATTTTCTATTCTCTTCTTTTTTTATCTTTTTAAAATTTGTTCCAATCTAAACTTTTTTCCATTATATAATTTTTCATTCATTTTAATTGTTTTCTTTTTCACCCATTTATTATTATTCTTGGATTAACTTTGCTGTGGTCACATTTTAAATGTGTTAAATTTATTTTGATCTTTTATATGTTTGTTCATACTTTGGTTTTTATAACTCTTATTATCCCTACTTCACTCTATTCTCCTTCTAATACTTAATTTTTTCTATCTCCTCCTTACTCTCCTTCTTTATTACTTTTGGTTGTTTTTTTACTCTTCATTCTTTATAGACTTTATCTGTTACCCTTCTCCTGCTTCTTGTCTATTCACTTTTTAAATATTTCAAACTACCTCTTGCCTTCTTACTCTTATTTTCTCTTCACTTAAGGAACTATAATTCCACCATCTCATAGAATTATCTGGTTTATGTAATTTCTACCCCATTCATTTTATTGAGATGATCAATATACACACAAAATAGTGAACATCTGCTGTTTAAAGATTGATCAAATTTATGGTTATTTAGTGTTGGTCCTGATGTTAAATTTTGACCCCACCACTCCTCCACCAGTGGTAATTAGGGTTATAGAAATCAAAGTAGACACCACACATTTATTTTAAGGCTCTACATTGGTTGCTAATGTTATTGCTATTCCTTGTTCCCTTTTACTTTTAGAGTGATTGGGAAGTAATTGGGACACATTAATCTCACAGAGTAGAGATCCTACTGATAAGCAATGCTCACAACTCAGCCAAGTAATAGTTTATCTCACTCCACACAGAACTGACCTGACTGGATACTGAACAACAGCTCAAAACATAGAATAGGGAGACAGAACCCAGTACCAATTACTAGGTCCCAAGTAGGAACAATTAGAGGGGGATCTTAGGTCCCATTCCTGGACATCTATTTAAAAGTCAATCACAGAAGTTCCAAGAACCAAAAAAGATAACTACATACCAAAGGTCAAATGCATAAAAGAGAAAGAGGAATTCATTTCAACTGATGTGCAAGTCTAAGATCTCTGAAAACTGAGGAAATAGACAAATAAATCTCCCCCAAATTTCATAGTTCCCCAAAAAGGAACCCACAGATATGGAAGTGAATAAAATTCCAGAGACAGACTATAAAAACAGATTATTAAAATGTTCAATAAACTAAAAGAAAATCTAAGGAATAAATTAAGAGAGCAAACACAAGAGGTGAAATCAATTTCAAAAAATAAATAGAAGTATTTAAAAGAAGTCAATCAAAACTCCTGGAAATGAAAAAGACATTGGATAAGTTAAAAATTCACTTGAAAATATCATTAACAGATTAGCTTGTACAGAAAATAGAAATTCAGGACTCAGAGAATTTCAGGACAAGATATATGTACTTCTTAGTATGCCATAAAAGGGAAAAAAGTTTATGATCAAAATATGTAAGAACTCTGGGATAATACTGAGAGAACAAACCTGGGGATCAATGGAATGGAAGAGCACATGGAGATCCAGGCTAAGGACAGTAAGAACTTTTTCAATGAAACAACATCAGGAAAATGCTCCAACCTTAGCTATTGACATACAGAAACATATACAATCTCAAATAAAAAAAAAAAAGAGAACCTCTCCAAGACACATGAAATCAAAATGCATAACATTGAAAATAAATAAATAATATTAAAAGGTGCAAAACAAAAATATCAAGTGACATTTACAAGCAAACCAATAAGGCTTACTTCTGACTGCTCAAACCAGACCCCAAAATCAAGAACGCCCAAGCCTTAAAATAAGACAATTTCCAGCAAAGATGTTATATCCAGCAAAGCTATCTTTCAGTATTGATGAAGAAATAAAAATCTTTCATTATAAGGATAAACTGAGAGAAATTGTGACCACTAAGCCAGCACTACAAAAATAAAATAAAATAAATAAGTACAAATAAAAATAGCAAGATACTGAATATAGAATTCAAAAGCAAATCCCAAAGCTTCCTAATAGATGATATTCACTAGAAAAGCAACTCACTAAATGAAAATCAAGACTGAATTAAATATAACAAATAAACTAAAATGAAAGGAAATAACAAATATATATCCATGATAACACTGAATGTTAATGGCCTAACTCCTCAACTACAAGATATGGATTGACAAAATGGATTTAAAAAGAGAAACAAGATTCAACTATGTAGTGTTTGCAAAAGACACATCTCATAAGCAAAGACATTCACAGGTTGAAAGCAAAAGGATAGAAAAATTATTCTAAGCAAACAGTCCAAAATCAAGCAGGTGTAGCTATTGTTATATTTGACAAAGCATATTTTAAACAAAAATTAACCAGAGGCAAAAAAGAAGGCCAATACAAACTGATATAAGGAAAATCCAATCAGAGGATAAAGTATTAGTAAATATTTGTGTCCCAAATGTCAGTGCACTTAATTATATTACAAATATTTCTTGACATTAAATCCCAAAACAATATTAATGGGTGATTTCAACATATGCATTTCACCAATACATGGGTCACCAAGTATAAAATCAACAGATATTGCCAACCCAAACAATAATATAAATCAAAGAGACATA